>JASFAT010004288.1:0-18852 GCA_031353405.1 Baronia brevicornis | reverse complement strand
GTGACCGCTGTCCTATTATATTTAATATTTTGTCTGTTATTTGAGATATTTGGTCTTTATGCCTCTTAAGGAAACTTTTTTACAAAAATCTCTCTCTTTTATTTTTTATAAAAATGCAACTTTATTGTGCAAAAATGCTTATATATATATTATTAAAAGTATTGTTCATTGCTAGCTACAACTTTTGCCTATTTTTCTGGCAGAGTATCTTGAATATCAATACAATAAAAGTGGTCATCTTTTAAGGCTATCCATGAATCAGATCATGTGCCATCGACCGAAACAAGTAATGATCAGACGGCGCAATATCTGGGGAAAATGGCGGGTTTGAATGTTTGCATGTAGGTTTTAACGAGTTTGGCAACATAAGGCCGAGCGTTGTCACGCAGTAGAATCATTTTTTGTGCCTTTGCTCGTATTGTGATCGTTTTTCGCACAGTGTCACATCAATCGAAGTTGATACCGTACCCTAGTGATGGTTTCTTTGGTATCAACAGCTCATAATAAACAACACCGATCTGTCCCCACCAAATACACAGTATAACCTTTTCAGGATGTATATTTGACCAACGACGTAGCAGCATGACTGGGCAGTACCCATGATTTTCTTTTATTTGGATTGCTATAAGGAATCCATTTTTCATCGCCCATCACGATGCGATGAAGAGAACCTTTCCTTTTTTGTCGCTGGAGCAGTTGTTCACAGGCGCAAAAACGATGCTCAACGTCCCTTGGCTTCAAATCATAAGGAACCTAAGTTCAATGCTTTTGAATCATTCCCACCGCATGCAATCGCTTAGAAATCCCTTGGCGGGTAACTCCCTATACTAAAGCAAGCTGTTCTTGCATTTGGCATGGATCATCATCGAAAAATTTCTCCAATCCAGCGTCTGCAAATTTTTTTGGCGTTCCTTCACGCGGATAGTCGTCAACATCGAAATCACCATCTTTGCCGACGGAACCAACAGTAGCACGTTGTTAACGTTAGAGCAGCATTTCAGTGAACTTTTATTATTCTTTGAACGAAATAAGAAACAACTAAAAGTATATGATGCTACAATAAAATGACTAACGTGTAGATTGGTTTGTTTATCATATGTCTAAGCTTGGTTCATGCCACATCTATAAGATTCTACTGCGCTACGCTATAAGGTTTACATCAAATTTTTTTATCCCTTTTGCCCCTTGGATAAGTGTTGTATATGCACGGTATGTTGGATATTGTTTACCTGCAATTAAGTAAATCGTTTCTATCAACCCCATACTACGTTTGTATATACACATATGGCGCGTCTATTCCACTCTTTCGCGTCTCTATTCACCTCAAATATTATAAAATTTTACAGATACAAAAATTTTTATCGATATCAATAAATTTATATTATAATTGTATAATCGATACACAAAACTTGTTCCTGATAAATAACAGAATAATAAAATCAACCTTTTATAACTGAACACGTTTATTATATAAAGGATTAGCAATTTGTCTGGAACACAAATTAACGTAGTTCGAACGATAATATTCAAACGTATTTTATTTTACCATTACCTAACTCGACGTCAAAACAGAGTATTCCACGATAAAAAAATGTTACTTGAGAAACACAATTAAAATAATAGATTAACTAACGAAAATTATTGGATATTTTGGTACAAAACTCTTTCCTGTTTTGAGTTTATTCACCCCGCGATATTCTCCGTTTTTCGGTACCTAATTAAGAAGTTTCAAAGCTATTAACTTTTTTTGCTTGTCTTCACGTTGGCAGAATTTTTGCTTATACAATGAGACCATAATTGAAAAGTTGAAATGAAAACCGTTTTGTTTTGTCAGTTCTCAAAAATGTACTTACCTAAGTCTTTTTTGTAATTTTAGAGTTCTATGAGGAGTGTTCATCTGTTTCTTTCTACGTTCGAAGTGATAGTTGCTGTTTGTTGTAGATTTTTATTATAAGTATTTTACAAAAGCATGGAACATATTGAACCATATTTAATATCACAGAAAACTTTTAATTCGGAATTTAATTATCTGCAAAACATTTGTTTAACCTCCGAAAATGTAAGAGATTTCTAATATTATCGGTGAAATGTGAATACATTATTTCGAGTAGCTCATAATTATAAATTTTACTGTGTGGTTTCCGGTATGGAATACGGATAACCCATTTGTTGCTTTGGCTGTTGTATGGTGGTGTGGGGATTAAATATTAGTAGATAGTCTAGTAGCGTCTACTTAAGTAATGATAATCAAAAAAAAAAATACGGCCGTCGAGTAAGGGAATTACGGATATCATTCAATTCCAATGGTCGTTAATGTCCAACAGTGGACTATAATGGTTTTATTGATAGTAATTAATATATTATCGTAACTACCGTTTAGCATAGGACGCGGACCGGATAACTCAGTCGTCATACCATGCATAATTTATGTTGTTATATGCTTCTATCGTAGATATAATAAAAAAAAATAAACTAACATTATTTAAATATTTTTGTTTTAATATTAATAAATTTTAATACATAACAGGACTAAGAAGTTTTAGATTATCCGTGGAACGGAGATAAATGTTATTACTTAGTTGACAAGAAAGTAATTTCGGTTTGCACAGTAGTTATCGTTGTTCGTTTCATTATTCTTTTGTCAATGTTAGAATTTTGTTATTTTAAAATTTGGTAGTCGATACCTTGAGGTCACTATAGAAAACAATTAAGTGTAATTTTGTTTAAAATTGTCAGTTTTAACATGGAGTGCAAAAATAAATATTTTCGACATATTTTACTTTTTTATTTTCATAAAGGCAAGAAAGCGGTAGAGGCTCACAAAGAAATATGTGAAATTTATGGTGTTGATTGCTTAATAGAACGCACTTGTCAGAATGGATTTAAGAATTTCGTTCTAGAGATCTCTCAGTGAAAGATGATCTGGACGACCTTTAGAAGTTGATAATTTCAAAATGAAAGCGATAATTGAATCGAATTGTTACGTACACACAACAATTGTAAATCATATAAAAGGTTTTGGACTTGTTCAGAAAATCGATATTTAGGTTCCGCACAAATTGAAAGAAATTCACCTAACACAACGAATCAATGTTTGTGATACGCATTTCAAACAGCAGTCGACCCGTTTTTGAAACGAATTATCACTGGCGATGAAAAATGGATCGTCTACAATAACTTAAATCGAAAAATATCTGCATCAAAAAAAAAATCATGCTGTCAATCTGGCGGGATTACAAAGGTGTTGTGTATTTTGAGCTGCTTCCAAACAACCGAACGTTCAACTCAGATGTTTACTGCCAACAAATTGTAAAATTGGAGGAAGCAATTACAGAGGAAATGCCAGAACTGGCAAATCGGGAAGGAATCGTGTTCCACCATGACAATGCGAGGCAACCTCACACATGTTTATCAACACGTACGAAACTATTGGAGCTTGGTTGGGAAGTGATGTCGCATCTCCCATACAGCCTCAACCTTGCACCATCGGATTTATTATTCCTAAATGATAAAAATTTCTGTAAAAACGATGACCTCAAATCGCACTTAGTTGAGTTTTTTTCTGTTAAAGACCATAAATTCTATGAGTGCGGGATCATGAAGTTACCAGAAAGATGGCAAAAGATTATCGAACAGAATGGAAGATATTTGACTTATTAAAGTCCATTTTTTGTATAGAAACCCGAACTTTCTTGCCAACCCAATAGAAACCCCCAGGTATTGGAACTTTGATTTAAGATGCGCTGGAGCACGAGGATTGTAAACTTGTAAAATATACGCTTATAATATAGTTATTGAAATTCGGAAGAATTATTATTATTTTTATTATATATTATTATTATATATTCACGCCTATCCCCCGCAGGGGTTGGCAGAGACCACAGAGCTCCATCCGCTGCCTTCGGAAGAATTTCCGCTATTTTATTAATGTCCGGAGATAAAAGAAAATCTACTGAATGCTATATTTCCGCAAATGTTCGTTACCTTTCGGCGCATCTCTATTTGTAATAATAAAACTACTTATTTTAATTTTAATTTAGAGAATAAGTAATTTCATGTTGTGATAATTTTTTTAAAATTATATAAAGTTTTTAGTAGGTTTTTATAATATTTATTTAATAATTAAAACATTAAATCGATTTTTTTCCCGTGGGTATCGTACAAGGCGACTATTACTACTATGGCGAATATATATATATATATATATATATATATATATATATATATATCCATCGCCAATTCGCCTGGCGGTTTCGATTTCGGTTAAAAGGAATTAATCGTAGGAAGTTCACCTACATTTGCCCCTTTTACTGTATTTTGTTTGGTAACATGTTCGATTCTAATTCTGTATGCAATTCTATTACGACAATGAGTCCTTCATGGCAACATTGATGTGGGAGTTATGCAAAACCCTAGACATGTCGCACATAGTTTCAAGTATATTTTGAGCCAATTGGCAGAGACAATGTTGTACTACCATAATATGTATGTTTATATTTTTTAGATTCAAATATAGCACATTAAAACATTTTGGCATCGCTCTTCCGGTTTTTTCCTGATATACGGTTTACAAAATAAGACAAAATAATTTTGTTAATTTGAATAAACTTTATTACTGCAATAAAATATGTTGATTTATGCAATCTAACAAAACTCAACAAAATACTTTGGAGCCAACGAAACACTTTGGGTGTAGTTGTTCTTAATATAGTGAATAGAGACCAGTGTTTCTCAAACCGATCAGCCGACCCAAGCTACTTATTTATAAACTTGTTTTATATTTGATATCGTTTGCGCTACTAGTTCTTAACAAATCAAAAACAAATTGTGCTACATTTTTTGTTAATGAGTGGTTTGGTTCGACTATGTGTAACAGTTATCAACAGATATATAATACAAATTCGATTACAACGCCCTTAAGTCTAATACATATTCATGCGAACTTTACCTCTAAATCGATGACTAAAGCATCTTCTGCAACAGATACTTTAAAAAATAACTTAATGCAGATCATCCAGCACCATTTAATCAGAAACCCTCCTTTACTCGTTTATGTTTAATTGAGATGTTATAAGCTCTTCTTTCTTCTTTGGGAATTTAGTAAACATTATTGACATGTATGAGATAGATACTTCTAAAATGTTGTTCAATGTATTTGCAGTTACTGGCCCCCTTGGTCGATGTAGCCTTAATATTAATGTACCGTATAGTAAGGCCAATAAATTGTTTTTATATTATAAATGGTTTTATGTCGACGTGTATAAATTTAAATATTCTAAGTTCTAAGTAATATATATAATATATATATATATATATATATATATATATATATATATATATATATATATATATATATATATATATATATATATATATATATATATATGATATAAACACAACAATTCATAAAATTTAAAACATCACATCAACAAAATACAAAAAATAGAAAAACGAAAATTAAACAATTTTGCCTTTTAAATATCGACCTTATTCATAATTAATTATTTAGTGTACAATGTTATACAATAAAACTACAGCCTAGCATTTCTATTCTAAATACATTTGGTCTTTGGATGAGCGTGTCACATTATGGCTTATTACATTCTTTATTACTTTAAAAAGTATAAGTGCACTTTTTGAATTTAGTACTTGAATATATTTTTTTTCATTTAAATACTATTCTAGACTAGATCTGCAACAAAAGTATCGCACCATTAACCTTCTGTTATATTTTAAATTTCCTATACTAAAGGTAAGAATAGGACAAAATCACAGAAATCCTTAAATAATCCCTCAAAATTAGAAATATTTGAGAAACACTGTTCTGGGGTGAAATAGTACTTAATGAAGAAATGGTGATTTTGAAGATAAACACGAATAGTGTTTAGTAATAAAAATGATGCAATAGTTATGATTTCATGAAAATTTTTTTGATATTCTTCAGGTACCTAATTATTGGGACATGATAACTTATCACTTTCATATTTGGTTATGTGAAAGTAAAAAAGCTATTTTTTAAATAATTTGACACATTATAACGAGGGGTGATAGATTATGTAAGGTATAACTAGATTTTAATACAGATTTATCACGAGCGAATTATTGTAAGTTCTACTTACAATTAAACATATTAGCGTTATATCCACTTTTACAGTACCGAATAAATTACGTTATCGATTAAAACGTCATAAAATTAATTATGTAGTTAGTTACAACACTGTGGACAACTTGTATTTCGATTCTACTTGTGATAAACCACGCATCTATATATGTCTTAAGTAAAACTTACATGATAATGTAATCATATCAAAGTTACATAACAACTCACGTTAAAAATGCAACGCAGTCTATACACATGGTGTTTTAGTGTTGAATTATTATCTAAAATATTAAGGCGATTCAAATAACCTAAATTATATTTAAAATGAGGTTTTTAAATTATAAACTGACTTTTATTTGGTATTTTATTTTAAATCAAAATGTGATATATAGTAGGAATACAGCGTGTTCAAATATCAATTTAATGGACAGAATTATTTAATAGAACACGCAGTATTTAATCGTAAATCTTCTATGAAGTAGTTACAATGATACTGTTTATGAAATAAAAGTATTTAAAATACAAAATTCCTTTCGGATACACAGGCATACTAGCATGGAGTAAAATTTAATATTGTATGCAGTCAGAATTTTCAGAATATTCTATTTTAGTACGATGCCCAAAGTAGGGGTAAGTATTTGCTAGTCTACACAATTAAGCAAAAAAAAAAACAAAAAACAAATATTAGGTCCCAACTACGCCCTCACTGTTTTTTTTTTTATAAAAATTCAACATAATTGTTCAAAAATGCTTACATATGTATTAGGTACGCAACTAAATTCTCGCTTATTGTCATTAGTAGGCTCCAGCAGTTAAGTGTTAGTCGATTTTAACATATCCAACTCGACATAAACCATGCTTAGATATATGGTAAAAAAACCGCTCTGACCCAGTAGTGATTTTATTGTGGCGTCATATACTACATTATGTGAAAATATCTGTTTTTGTGCCAAATAATCGTCACTGTTTACTATATGGTCTTAGCTTGGTTCATGATGTTTTGGATATGTCAAAATCAACCAACACTTAACTGCTGGAGCCTACTAACTAATGACAAACGGCGGGAACTTACTTGCGCACCTAATAAATACACAGTTGCATTTATTATTAATTTCGCCAATTTAGAAAGTACTGTTTATATATATATATATATATATATATATATATATATATATATATATATATATAAATAAAAATTGTTTGTTCCTTCAGACCCTGAAGGAACAATTGTAGAAGACTGTTGAATGATGTTACCCAAGGCGAAGGTGAAAGAAATCTATAGATTGTTGGATGATGGATAGTTACTTTGATAATATAAATAACTTTTTAAAATATTGCTTCCTTTATTATTTAAGTTTATAAGGAATTTAAAACAACTGCGTAGAATAAATTACAGCTATTTTAAAAAAATTTGAACAATTGAAAATAAAATTGGTTTGGTTTTTGAGGGATTTGGTTTGTATTGTACTTAAATATTTTGTATTTAAATACGCAATTTTATAAAGTATTTTATATTTGAATACTTTTATTATATCATTTTCATATCACTGAGTAGTTTTTTTCATCCATGAAAATAAAATATATATTGCTTCTATGTATATGCTAGTTATTTATGTTGTATTTAGTAGTACTGCTATAGATATATTTATCACCCTTCTAAAAAGCAGTCTACACGATGAACTCAACGTAAGTATACATATATGTAGTTTTATCTACCTATATAAATAAATTCTATCTCTAATTTATAAAAACTATAATTGAAATTGTAAAAGTTATAGATCTATATATAAATTTATCTGATTATAAAATAAATAATTTTTGGAATATCTTTTTAAGGCGTACTTATGTAGGTATTTTATACCTTGGAAGCGTTCTCGCTAATTTTTTGTGCGGTGGGTATATCTTCTATTTTGGACGTATTAGCTGCCACTTCTGCTAAAGTGGCAAGTGCGAGAAGATCTACATTATTGTGGGGTGTTGGGTTACATAGCGTTACATTTTGCCCCACCGCACAGGACTCCTCAGTAGCAATCTTTATATTAGGAGAACTTTTCGGCGCACCATTTACATTATTCGGAACTAAGCTGTTGATATCGAGCCTCGTGATGCTTATTTTTCTTGGCTTTCGTTTTTGACTTCCGATGACATTTTCACGCCATTTTTCCGCTATGTCACGTCGTTCGTCTTGTATCGGAACCGAGTTTATTATTTGGGAAGATTCGAGTGCCTTGGGCCTGAGATTAATAGTTTTCTTCATACGTTTATTTTCTCGTTTCTTTTGTTGAAATTTTTCTAAACTGAGAGAAGGGAGAGCTCTTATTTTAGCATCTAAGTCGAAGTCAGCAGCTTTGAATGTTTTATTTGCATTACTTTCTGATTCGTTAGTGTCGCCTAAGTCAGATCTAGTAGTATTTTCAGTGAGGTCGCTTGCAGTGCTTGGCTTCGAGATAGCTGGGAAGTTTTTCTCACGTGAACTACAAATATCCCAGCTACAGGATGCTCCCTCACCTGGCATTTTGTCGGGATATTCTCTCCTGTGTCTCTTATTTATTATCAGTCCCCCAACCGCCATGAACTCCACGTACCTTTTTCCTTTGCAAGCTCGTCCAGACTTTAATTTTTCATCATCTAACAAATCATTTTGATATGCGTTATCATCTCCAGAATATCTCTTATCAACTATTTGATCTATTACATCTTGGTTAGTAAACTGGTCATTTGGCACTGTGTACCGACAGATTCGATCTGAGCCTTCTTCAAATAGTCTTGTTGTTTCTGTGAGTGCATTTTGTAGTTCATGTATAATTTCCCCACCTTGACTTTTTGTTTTAACCCGTTCTATTAAGTTATGAGATCTGTTATCTATTGGAGTTGAGATCGCGGTAAACTTATATGAGGGTAAATAGTAGGTATTTGTAGGTTGTATTTCAGTCTTGCTTGCTAGAAGGCTACTCAGTCCTCCCATTTCAGCTTCATCGGCCAATTTTATGGGGGAAAGCTTTGATAAGGGTTTAGAGTCGATTTCAAATTCATTCGTTGTCGTTGTTTTATTGTAATCAACTTGAGTGGAGTTATTATTTGTTTTCTCTGATTCAGAATCATGATATTTGTTAATAAGGGACTCACTTTGTTTTTCGTTCAAGTCTCGAGGCCGCGCAGAAAGAGTTCGAAGAGGAGGGGCGGGCAATTTGTACCACTTGAAGTCAGGGTTGGCGCTGAAGAAGGCGTCTTTATACTATAAAAAATTACGTAATTAAAAAAGTGAATAAGATATTTTCTTTTGTATAATAAGTATAGAAACTTTTTTACCTGTTTGGCAAGGCTTGTGTAGCAAGCTTTTTCTTCTTCGTCCAAGTTGGCCCACCACTCGCCAAGAATTTTAGTTATAGACCTGTAATTTATCGGAAATTCACATATTTACGGGTTGTATTACAATATATATATATATAAAAAAACTATCACGGATCAAGTTTTCTTCTTTAGTTTCTAACTTATGTGATAGTGATTAATACTACATATATTATAGTATTGTTGTGCATGCTTTAAATTTCCGATATAATAAAGAATATTAATTTTTTTTCATTACCTATTCTCAAGACTAGGATATTTTTCGCGTACGACGCTTCTATGTCGCTTGCAAAAAATAAGAAAAGCGTTCATGGGCCTTCGCGCGTGATGCGCCGGTTCGGCCTCTCTATCTTGTTCGTGCATTGTGCACTACCTGAAAAAGAGACAGGCAGACATAAAATTATATATATTTTTATATATTCACGCCTATCCCCCGCAGGGGTTGGCAGAGACCACAGAGCTGCATCCGCTACCATTCATCGCAGGGAAACGGCTCTTCATTAGTCGCTTTTCGCCCTCGTGAGAATTAGGACGTGACGGGTGGCGAACCACGTCGCCGTCATTTTTTCAACGAATTAGGTATATTAAATTCGTCTTAATGAATCCCACGAGCCGCAAGGGAGGATGGAGGTCAACCCCAGCAGAGCCTTGCATGCTGAGGTAAGGCACCATAGTACCCGGGGAGCCTGATCCCGGGACGGTCGGCACGCTTTCGCCTAGGCTCGCCCCTAGTCACGCATCCATTGACACGGCAGACCGTGGATTGGCGGAGAGGAAGGGAAGGGATAGAGAAGAAAGGAAAGGTCAGGAAAGGAATCAGGAAAGGAAACGGATTGGGGGGTTACCAGACTCGGAAAAAATATTTATAAATCCATATAAATATTTATTCCGATGCGGGAATCGAACCCGCGACCATTGACTCTGTGGGCGGAGGGCCGCGCCAAAGAGCCAATCGGTCGTCTACTAAAATACTAATTCTTATTTTTGTTTTATTACGATATTGCAAAGATAATCATCATCACCAGCCATGACAATAACGCATAAACGTTGTTATGTCATACATTATAATAGTGATTTATTAATAGTTATTTATTGTTTGGCACAACACAATATCTTTCCCAATAACTAAAAAGTATATCAATAATTCAAGAGTATGCCTCCAGTAAATAAGTCCGCATTATGTACCATTATAATGTACATAAAGTGTAAATAAATAACCAGTGGTGGTACTCGAGTACGTATTCACATTTCATAGTGAGTGATGACAGTAGAGGTTACGAACTGTAAGAGTCACACAGTTAAATGATATTGGTGCATCATCAAATTTTTGTTCGATACAGTACGGAGCTTGAAATAGTTATCTAAAGTAATAATAAATTTGTAATAATTGTATTTAATATAGTTATAATATGTAAGTGCATTAATATTCATTATATATGTATATAGAAAAAAGGTAGAATGCTAAGCACGAAAGGTTAAATAATTTTTGTATTATGTTTAATTAATAATTTGTTTCGTGTCTTGATTGTTTTTTTCTTTCTTATGTACAGTACCGCTCACAAGTATTTGGCCACCTGCACTTTTATTGAAATTACAAACAATACATCTTTAAAAATAATTTTATTAGGTTTCATTGTTTGTATCGCAATCATCGCAAAATACTTATCCACTGTAAAAAGGTCAGTCACAGTAAAAAATCAACGGTAATGAATGCTAGAAGAGTTCATCTAGTGTTTATAAGCGTTGATTTACATCTATAATTATTTTTTAGAAAGGATTTCGATGGTTAAGCCACATGCACCTTGCACATTATCTTTAGAATGCGTACATACAATCCATATTCGAAAGTTTAATATTAGAATAATGATAATATTTTTTTATTATTAATTGGTATCACATAATATTCCTAAGTTAACCAATGTAAAACATGGATAATTGGAGAACAACATTCCAAAGTTAATTATTAGAATATTGAAACGAAATTATTATCTTGTGTTGGTATTACATAAAAACTAAATCTACAACATGAGAAATTAGAGAATAATATCCCAAAGTTTATCAATAATATTGATAAGTCATTTTTATCATGTACTGGTATCACATACGTTATTTAACTAATACACTGCATGGATAATTTGAGTACAATTCGCTACACGCGTGGGGAAAGCACTACAAACATGCAGAAGAAACGACACGCAAGCCTACGCTGATGAGGTTTGTGGGGCTATAAGCCACAACTAATGTAATTTAGCAAGTATAAGGGCGGTCTGGAATTAAGAGTTGGTCAGCAAGTGCCTTGCTACAGTATCGTTAAAATATTTGTTGCTGGCAAATGTTCCTGAGTTTAAAAATAGTATTGTTGTCGTAGTTGATGCTCCGCAAAATACACGTTTCGTTCTTGAAATTATTTAATATACCATCTATAAAATCATAGACTTTCGTAGATCTGATTAGCAGTCCAGTAATACACTGGACTGCTATATATCAACAGTTTGGACAAGGAATTCGTAATTAAAAGAAAACTCGTTTCTACTGTTAATTTTTTGCACATTAGCGTCAAAATCTATTCATTGCTACAAGTAATCATTTTAGTACTACGAAGGTACGGTCAATCGATTAAGAACGAAGCCTTACGTCAAGTTTTAAAATTAAGGCTACGCTGAGAAATTCCAAGGATTACCACAGATTTGTTACCCAATATGAAAAATCAATAGCGGAAAATTATTCGTCGTAATGTCGTCATGTACAAGCGAGATATAACGTTAGTGCATCAATGATAACGTCAATAATCTAAACAAGCGGGTGCAACAAGTAATTTGCATTAATGTCCTCGATTGTTGCGATCTTGTCATAAGCATTGCACGTTTAGTTATTGTAGTGAATAATGTACACTAGTCACAGATTTGTATACCCTCAAATATTCAATCATTTTTAATTTTACTTGATAACAGTAAATAAAGAGAGACACATTGATATCTATGTTATAGATTAATCAGAGAAGAAGTCACTAGATTAATCACAAATTGTGATAGTTGAGACACATTTTATTCCAAATTTGTGTTGCTTATTGCATATGAGTTAATTATTATTTTTGTACCAATTTTTGTAGTTACAAGGGTGGTGAAGTTTGAAGCAAAGTATTTTTGTTAGTACTTTATTAATGTTTGTTACTAAATTCTTCTAAAGATTAAAATTATTTTATAAATAAAAATTACACAAAAAGAGAACTAGTAAAGTCAGTAGCTCATAAAATTATATATATATATATATATATATATATATATATATATATATATATATATATATACACATAACAAAGACGGAAGCTAACTCCTACCTCACCATACAGTGCAAAAAAAGAGAGAAATTAAACTACATTTTATAACTTTGTTGTATAGTTGGCAATACAACAAAACTTTAGTGATACAATGGACCACACAATATAAACAGAGTCACCGACCTTTTATCGCTTATCTTGTAACGAAATTCTATTGCACTTGGCAAAGAAGCAGTTATCACTGTTGATAACGTGTGATCATAAACTTCGTTTTAATTCTTTGTTATTATTATGGTACATTGATTTAATAGCTAATAATAATATTTATTTAATAATACATTTTAGGACTGTAATGTTCGAGTCTTAATTTTCTAGAGATAATATGTATACAATGTATATTACCTAAACGTTTGTGACAGTTATATACCCTTCTAATAAAAAACAATTAGAATGAATCGAAACCTAAAAAGCAGTAAATCTGATAAATTTCAATCGGAAACACTACTATTTAAGTTTCAGTACTTTAGTGACACATTGAAAAATGTAAAAATCACTAATGTAATCATTACTCTTTATTTCAATATATTAAAACCTTTTATATTATATTACTTCTTTTTAAATTCTTAATTTTAAAATAAAAAAGAAATAAATTGTTTTATATTAAAACAAAAGTATTAGTTCGACTGACGTCTTTCAATAGACATGTCACCCTTTCGGCATCAGAAAATGAGATATAAAACTTAAATTGATAGTGTGAATAAAGTATGAATAAGATATAAATGTACAGTGAATAGAAAAATAAATTAATTTATTAATTATATTAATAAATTAATTATTAAATTAGTGGATACATTTATCAATAATAATAAGTGCATAGGTTTTTAAAAACGTAGCTGTTTTCACACAATAAAGTAAAATGTTTATTGAGATCGAGAAAGAGCTATTGGGTTCCATCACAAGTAAAACTATTGTTTTTTTTTGAGCATTCAAGGAAGTTTCAAAATTTGGAATACACTTGCATATTATATTTTTCTATATTATAATATTCTTTATTGTAGGTATATTTTTCAGCTGGTCTTAAGCCTGGTTAGTATGAAGTTATTTGATAAAATATTAAACAGTTTGTGAATAGTGAATTCATTCCATTGGTAATGTCATAATGTCGACTTGATGGAAAACAAGGTTCGCAGAAGAAGCTGTTTAATGGTAATATATACTTCCAACAGCTTTTGAAATTCAAAAACTTCAGGTAAACATATTAAATTTAAAGATCCCTTACCGAGAGTTAATTCTCGTCGTGTGATTTGCTTTTTGCTATTCAATTTTACTTTCACAAGCCAATACCCCTTTCGATTAGCCTCGGCACAATTCGGCTCTCCAGCTCAAGGCCGATAATTTGATTAGGGATGGGAGGCGATATTTTTGTCTCATTTATTCTAATACATATTAAAACTTATAATTAACAATAACAAAACCTTGTATGATTAAAGGGCATGATGTTTTATTAAAGGGTTTTCCAGCTACAGAAATAGCAAGTTTGTTTGTTTACATACACGTCCATGTAGAAGTTGGTGAATATAAAAGTTCTGTTTCCAATAAAATTTTACAATCATTCTCTGTAGTTACTTATTAACATTTTTGTATTCATTTATCAGTTCGCTGCTTTCGCTCATTGTGTACACAATTAGCGGTCTAGCGCGCTGTTAGTGTTTTGGTTTGTTACATTTGATTATATTTTGTCAATATGCCCAAAAGAAATGAACTCAGTTTAGAGAAACGTGTGCAAATCCAACTTTTACACGAGGAAGGGAAGAGGGCGAGAAGCGACTAATGGAGAGCCGTTTCGCTGCGATGAATGGTAGCGGATGGAGCTCTGTGGTCCCTGCCAACCCCTGCGGGGGATAGGCGTGAATATATATATATATATATATATATATATATATATATATATATATATATATATATATATATATATATATATATATATATATATATATATATATATATATATATATATATATATATATATATATATAAAATTTCAAAAACTGTGAAACGTTTGCGCCAATCTTTGCAATATGTTATTCAACGATTACTGCTACCGGATTACATATAAGCCCAGGAGCGGAAGCAAACGTATCACTACAGACCGTGAGTATCGAAAATTACTCAGGGAGTCTTTCGAAAAAAGTTCATAATGAAAGGGGCCTAAAAAACCAAAATTACTCTGAAGAAGATTGGCCAATTATCGTGTGGTCAAACGAAGCAAACGTTGAGGTTAGTAAGTTAATTGTACTATAAAATACGGGGGGGGGGGGGGTAGCATAATCGTTTGGGGTTGTATGATGGGCTCTGGAGTTGGCGAAATGTTCGTATGTATCTTATTTTCAAAACTTTTTGGCGATACAAACAAACATGGCGTTAAATTAACGCGATAAACTAACACGATAACGCACCATGCCACAAATCAGCCCTCACGATAGCATCAGAGATAGGTTCAAAGAAAACTCTTAATTAAGCTTCCTGAGTGGCCTGCCCAGTCTCCAGACCTGGACCCCATACAATATTTATGGAGTTTGTGAAGCACAAAGACAGGCGACACACTATAAACACCAAAGAAAAGCTACTCCGCCTGCGACAAGAATGAACGCAATATGTCCTAAAGACTGTAGAAAGCTTGTTAGCTGTCTACCGAAAGGAATTTCTGTAGTAATTAAGGCAAAAGGTGGATCCACAAAATATTGATTATAAATGAATAAATAATGATGTGGACTTGTATTAAATTGTTTTATTTTGTTGTAACATTCTTCAATATGTAATATCATGCGTGCTCAATATTTTTGGCCAAGGTTGTATGGTAGGCGTATGGTCGGGTTGTCTCGTACAAACACTCTAACAACCGTAATGTTTTTTTTCTCTTTGCTGCGTGGTCACCTTGTTTGTTTTTGGTTTATGGTTGGTTTTATCACACTTTTTAACCCATGTTAAATTAACAATTAAACATAGAATAATACGGTGGCGTACAACCATATGAAAATCATTTTTATATTTTTTTGTACACGCGAATTTTTCCACCGTTAAAAGTTCCATTGTAACTCAATTTCAGTAGTACCGCGCGTGTATGGCCTCGCTTTCTTTACCCGCGCGGTTTTTCCGCTAGAGCTTTTGCAAATGCAAAACTTACCCTGTATAAATGACGTCTCTGTACAACAAGAACCATTTTTATCGAGTTAAATTTATAAAAAAAATGTCTTTGTCGCCAGATGTATACAATAGCCGTGCGTCTTTTAGTAGCGATAGCAAATAAAATTATGTCTATTAGGTAACGCATAATATGCAACGTTGAAATAATGCAAATAGATAACATGAGTATGTCAAAAACTAAAATCAAAACATTTCATACCTTAGTATATAAAATAGGAAAATGCAAGTTTTTTGCATTCATACATAATATCAGTTCTATCAGTAACTCTCTCTCCCCGTTACCCACCGTGTTTCCACTTATAGAATATGTATCTAATGGACGAGCCCTTAGAAATATAAACGACTACGCACGTTCGATAAACAGCAAGCAGTTTCCTTTATGTTCGAGATACGCAGGACGGATATGGACAGACGTATCAAATGCAACAAAATAGACTTTAGTGCGATATTTGTAAAATTACCCGAAATTCCTTTTCGGTAGATAGCCAATAAGCTTTCTACAGTCTTTAGGACATATTGCGTTCATTCTTGTCGCAGGCGGAGTAGCTTTTCTTTGGTGTTTATAGTGTGTCGCCTGTCTTTGTGCTTCACAAACTCCATAAATATTGTATGGGGTCCAGGTCTGGAGACTGGGCAGGCCACTCAGGAAGCTTAATTAAGAGTTTTCTTTGAACCTATCTCTGATGCTATCGTGAGGGCTGATTTGTGGCATGGTGCGTTATCGTGTTAGTTTATCGCGTTAATTTAACGCCATGTTTGTTTGTATCGCCAAAAAGTTTTGAAAATAAGATACATACGAACATTTCGCCAACTCCAGAGCCCATCATACAACCCCAAACGATTATGCTACCCCCCCCCCCCCCCGTATTTTATAGTACAATTAACTTACTAACCTCAACGTTTGCTTCGTTTGACCACACGATAATTGGCCAATCTTCTTCAGAGTAATTTTGGTTTTTTAGGCCCCTTTCATTATGAACTTTTTTCGAAAGACTCCCTGAGTAATTTTCGATACTCACGGTCTGTAGTGATACGTTTGCTTCCGCTCCTGGGCTTATATGTAATCCGGTAGCAGTAATCGTTGAATAACATATTGCAAAGATTGGCGCAAACGTTTCACAGTTTTTGAAATTTTATATATATATATATATATATATATATATATATATATATATATATATATATATATATATATATATATATATATATATATATATATATATATATATATATATATATATATATATATATATATATATTCACGCCTATCCCCCGCAGGGGTTGGCAGGGACCACAGAGCTCCATCCGCTACCATTCATCGCAGCGAAACGGCTCTCCATTAGTCGCTTCTCGCCCTCTTCCCTTCCTCGTGTAAAAGTTGGATTTGCACACGTTTCTCTAAACTGAGTTCATTTCTTTTGGGCATATTGACAAAATATAATCAAATGTAACAAACCAAAACACTAACAGCGCGCTAGACCGCTAATTGTGTACACAATGAGCGAAAGCAGCGAACTGATAAATGAATACAAAAATGTTAATAAGTAACTACAGAGAATGATTGTAAAATTTTATTGGAAACAGAACTTTTATATTCACCAACTTCTACATGGACGTGTATGTAAACAAACAAACTTGCTATTTCTGTAGCTGGAAAACCCTTTAATAAAACATCATGCCCTTTAATCATACAAGGTTTTGTTATTGTTAATTATAAGTTTTAATATGTATTAGAATAAATGAGACAAAAATATCGCCTCCCATCCCTAATCAAATTATCGGCCTTGAGCTGGAGAGCCGAATTGTGCCGAGGCTAATCGAAAGGGGTATTGGCTTGTGAAAGTAAAATTGAATAGCAAAAAGCAAATCACACGACGAGAATTAACTCTCGGTAAGGGATCTTTAAATTTAATATGTTTACCTGAAGTTTTTGAATTTCAAAAGCTGTTGGAAGTATATATTACCATTAAACAGCTTCTTCTGCGAACCTTGTTTTCCATCAAGTCGACATTATGACATTACCAATGGAATGAATTCACTATTCACAAACTGTTTAATATTTTATCAAATAACTTCATACTAACCAGGCTTAAGACCAGCTGAAAAATATACCTACAATAAAGAATATTATAATATAGAAAAATATAATATGCAAGTGTATTCCAAATTTTGAAACTTCCTTGAATGCTCAAAAAAAAACAATAGTTTTACTTGTGATGGAACCCAATAGCTCTTTCTCGATCTCAATAAACATTTTACTTTATTGTGTGAAAACAGCTACGTTTTTAAAAACCTATGCACTTATTATTATTGATAAATGTATCCACTAATTTAATAATTAATTTATTAATATAATTAATAAATTAATTTATTTTTCTATTCACTGTACATTTATATCTTATTCATACTTTATTCACACTATCAATTTAAGTTTTATATCTCATTTTCTGATGCCGAAAGGGTGACATGTCTATTGAAAGACGTCAGTCGAACTAATACTTTTGTTTTAATATAAAACAATTTATTTCTTTTTTATTTTAAATTTAAGAATTTAAAAAGAAGTAATATAATATAAAAGGTTTTAATATATTGAAATAAAGAGTAATGATTACATTAGTGATTTTTACATTTTTCAATGTGTCACTAAAGTACTGAAACTTAAATAGTAGTGTTTCCGATTGAAATTTATCAGATTTACTGCTTTTTAGGTTTCGATTCATTCTAATTGTTTTTTATTAGAAGGGTATATAACTGTCACAAACGTTTAGGTAATATACATTGTATACATATTATCTCTAGAAAATTAAGACTCGAACATTACAGTCCTAAAATGTATTATTAAATAAATATTATTATTAGCTATTAAATCAATGTACCATAATAATAACAAAGAATTAAAACGAAGTTTATGATCACACGTTAT